>QLOH01000112.1:1112500-1122500 GCA_026901365.1 Sesbania bispinosa
AGCAATTATACAGTAAATTATCATATATTTTTCACTTATCAAATTCCCCCCAACATAGCTTCTTGCTTGTCCTCAAGCAAGAAAAACTTTTGCAACCAAATTGGATCCAATCCCCCTGTTAAGATTCTCAGAAATAAGGAATAATTCCATCACCTCTTGCTAGGTAGCTGTCACTTTCCAAATATCAGATTAAAAGTCAGAATCAAGTGATATTACCAGTACTCAATCAGGACAGGATAAAAATACATTCAAACTTTTTCAGAAATAGCAACCAAAACAATAAGTGATAAATCAAGGAATTCTCTCATCCTCACGGGTAAGTGTTTCCCTCAATTTTTCACAGCAGTTGAACAACTAAAATTGTTAGTCGTTTCTGGTTTCTAAATATGCACATGGAAGATTATGGATCAAAAGGTCTTTTCTTGGTTGTAATGAGGTTGGGCTATCAAGAAATCATGGTTTTTCTGGATATGCAAAGAGAACACTGGAATAGAGAGCATCTTTAAATTTTTCTTGGACTTGAAATTTCTCTCCATTCTCCATTTCATTCTTGATTTGTATCATTCAGCTGGCCTCTTTCCTTGTTTGATGATTCACTCCCCCCAGCTTATTCACTTTTATTCACTTTTTCTTTTTGGTTTTTGAAGGAGTGGTCTTCTTTTTGCTTTCTCGTGCCTGCTTTTTGTATTTCTTCCTTCCAAGTAACCAACCAATTCTCCACATTTTATCAAACTGCACCTTTGCTCTCTATCTCAAGTGTGTAAGGGACAGGAAATAGACATTTTAATTTAGCTGGGGTGCATAAGAAGAAACATTAAAGCTCAAATGGGTTACCAAAAAATTGGAAAATTTTTCTCAAAGGTTGGCTTTTTGGCACTGAGCAAATAATTAAATCACACAAAATTGCCTTTGTCACCTCCAAATTTTCCATGTGCAAAATAAAATCCAAAAACTCAAGCAATAACAGTTGACAAACAACGGTAAAAACTCTCATATCAGTGTTTGGTCTCACAACTTACCGGCTTTTCGCTAAATTCCTTCATAAAGCACTTACCGAAATTAATTAACTATCCTGATATATTTTCCTGCACAATATCCTAATCCTAATTGGTTATGGATTTAATCACAAAACTCCTATTTCTTTCCTAATTTGGTTAGTTAGACTGCCTAGCTTTGAGATTTTAAAAATTAATTCCTTAAATCCCTAATTCCTAAATAAAAAATCCTAAAAACTAATTCCTAATTATACTGCACAAAAAATGTATGCTCTGTATGTCATATCTAGTGTAATATCATGTACAGTATGGGTTCCTAAAAAATGAAAGAAAAATGAAAAAGTAAAAAGAATGAGAAACACCTGTGTATGAATATTATCAATCCAGTGTGTTGTCAATCATCATCCTCTGTGTCTCCTCCTCCTCCCGGAAAAATTGTCCTGTCCCCAGGCCACTCCAAAGAATCCTGAAAGCGATCTGGTGACATGCCCGGGTGTGGGCCCTGGACATTGTGGTAGAGGAACTCCTGCAGCTGCAACATCCCTGAGTGTACTGCTCTAATCTGACGAGACATATGCTCTATACAGAACTGATATGGTCTGTCTGCTGGTGGAGGTAGCTGTGGATGTGGAGAGATTTCCTGGATGTTTGAAGATGCTGCCTGCTCTTCCTGTGGAATGCACTGTCTCTCAATGTACTCTTTGTTAATGGGGGCCCCTATAGGAGAGGTGAGGTGGACCTTCACCCCCTCAGAGTGACACAGGGAAGTGATCAGCGCAGGAAATCCTAAGCTGGACTTGGAATTGGCACTTCTCCTCTCACGAGTTGTCATGATCAGATAGTGTATCCGATCTGATATGATGCTGGCAACGTCAATCTTAGCTCCAGTGAGTATGCTATATATCAAATGAGTTGTTGCCATATCAATATCAGATAAACTTAGTGATGGCATTATGTTAGTGATCACCAGAGCCATCCATATCCTCGTGATTCCGTACATGTGGTGCCGAGGGATCCTTGCCGCCTCACCATAATTGTTGACCTCAAAAGAAAGTCCAGGAAAATTAAGATATTGAGCAGTCAAAGTGTCAAGTGTTTCATTACTATAGGGACCAAATTCTTGAATTCTTTGTTTATATTGACAGAA
This sequence comes from Sesbania bispinosa, assembly GCA_026901365.1. Classification (NCBI taxonomy): domain Eukaryota; kingdom Viridiplantae; phylum Streptophyta; class Magnoliopsida; order Fabales; family Fabaceae; genus Sesbania; species Sesbania bispinosa. Next base: position 1,114,643 of record QLOH01000112.1, read on the forward strand.
GGAATCATCAACAGTTTCTGGTGAGGGAGAGTTCATCAGCTCATTTATCTTATCCCGACTGTATGAAATCCATTGACCCTGCACAAATGTTCTTTTGTCAGTTGTCCCATCAAGATTAGCCATTGCATTACAATAAAATTCCCGGACAGCTTGAGCATCAAATTTCCTGTAAGGGTCAGCCAGGACTGTCCAATGTCTTCTTGCAATTTCTGCACTAAATTCCTCAAATTCCCCATTTGCTAATTCTACTGGTCGCTCTGGAAAAAATTTACAGTTCATGATATAACTGTAGTAAAAAGCAGCCTGGATGTCCTTGAATTTTCCATATTCCAAAGAAGGACTTTCAGCTCTCTTTTTTCTTTTTCTCATTCCTGAGGTGTTAGCCAATGTGGTGACCTTAGTTCGTACCATCTGCATAAATTCAGTCAATTAGTGTATTGTGCAGGACAGGAATTCACTCCATTCAACACTTTGGATAATTCAAAAATTGTTCAAGAAGTGAATCAAGATAATTCAACCAGCAAGACATTCACTATCCAGCAATTTTTATGCACTAAATTATGCAGAAAACTCATAATGTGGAGCCCTAATTCATACAGAAATTTTGATACAAACAGTGAATTCATTGAACCATATCAATCAATTCTCATCAACTATCAAGATTCTTGAACTTCTCTTCCTAATAGGCTATGGTAACTATCCTAAAGTGATGATAATCCACTTAAGAACTATGAGAATAAGGTCTTACCTTGAGGAAAAATTGTGCTCAACAAAGATTGATGATGAAAAAGGAGGAGAAATTCGCCCAAAATCGCGCCAAGAACCCAGAAAATCATGCCAAGAATGGCAGTTTTCTGGTTCTGGTGCGTTTTTAACGCTACGCGCGCAGCTGCGCTCCACCTGCGCTAAGTGTAGGTGGAGCGCGTGTTACTGAATCATCCTCCCACGCTTCACTTACGCTCAGCGAGCGTGAAGCGTGAAAGATAGAGGCAAAAGTATAAACCTGTGCTTCACTTGCGCTTAGAAAACAGAAGCAAAATTGCAAATTTGCGCTTCACCTGCGCTCAACGCAGGTGAAGCGTAGAAATCAGAATGCAATTTTTTCCACACTTAGATTTCTGCTTTTTGTTATTGTTCCACATTCTTTACCTTTTTCTTATTCTTTCCTAAAATCAAAAATTAAAAATTACTAGCTAAACTGACTCTATCTAAGACACTAAAATAAAAAACAAAAACAAACAAAAACACAAAAACACAAAAACACTGGGTTGCCTCCCAGGAAACGCTTGTTTAACGTCTTCTAGCTCGACGCCTGTTACTTTACGGATCTTAAAGGTTAATGACAGATTTAGATCTGTCAAAGTCATCACCCAGGTATGGTTTTAGCCTCTGTCCATTCACCACCCAACAACATCTGGTATCAGGATCTTCTATTTCCACTGCTCCATAAGTTCTTACTTCCTTAACAATGAAGGGCCCTGTCCATCTAGGTTTTAACTTACTAGGGAAAAATTTCAGCCTAGAGTTGAATAATAGCACTGATTGACCTGGGTAGAACCTTCGCTTGATGAGCTTCTTATCATGATATGCTTTGGTTTTTTCCTTGTAAATTCTGAAGGATTCATAAGCATTTAACCGCATTTCTTCTAGCTCATGCAACTGTAAAATCCTCTTCTACCCTGCTGCTCTTTTGTCCATGTTCAAGACCTTTAAAGCCCAGTATGCTTTATACTCTAATTCCACTGGTAAGTGGCAAGCTTTCCCATAAATCAACTGGAAAGGTGAGAGGCCCGTGGCATTTTTGTAAGCTATTCTGTATGCCCATAGTGCATCATCAAGTTTGTTCGACCAATCCTTTCTGGATGAACTCACTGTTTTCTCGAGAATTCTTTTGATTTCCCTGTTTGATACTTCAGCTTGCCCATTTGTTTGGGGGTGGTAAGGGGATGCTACTTTGTGCCTTACCCCATAGTGATCCAAAACCTTCTGTAGTTGTTCATTGCAGAAGTGAGAACCCCCATCACTAATTAGAACTCTTGGTGAACCAAACCTGGAAAAGATATTTCTCTTTAAGAATTGTACCACTGTCTTCGCATCAGCCTTTATTGTTGCAGCCGCTTCTACCCACTTTCAGACATATTCAACAGCTACCAAAATGTATTCTTTTCCATTGGAGGAAGGTAAGGGTCCCACAAAATCTATCCCCCAACAGTCAAATACCTCCACTTCCAGAATATTATTAAGTGACATCTCATTCCTTTTAGAAATTCCTCCAGTTCTTTGGCAGTTATCACATTGCTAAACATATAGATGCGCATCCCTAAACAGAGTTGGCCAGAAGAATCCAGATTGAAGAACCTTTGCGGCAGTTCTATCCTTGTTGAAGTGTCCCCCATATGGCAAACTATGACAGTGCCATAGGATGCTTTGAGCTTCTTTTCTTGCGACGCATCTTCTTAACAAATTATCAGCTCCCATCTTGAAAAGATAAGGGTCGTCCCACACATATCTTTTTGCTTCCCTCAAGAATTTCTTCTTCTGTTGCCATGTGAGGTCATCTGGTAAGACTTCTGCTGCTTTGAAGTTGGCCATGTCAGCAAACCATGGCCTTGCTTGAATCATCATAAGCTTTTCATCAGGGAATTCCTCATGTAATTCAGCTTGGGCAGATGTTACTTCTTTATTCACCAGTCTTGATAGGTGATCAGCTACAACATTTTCGCTTCCCTTTTTGTATTTAATCACCAGATCAAATTCCTGCAATAATAAAATCCATCTAATCAGTCAGGGCTTAGAATCTGGTTTAGTCAGAAGATATTTTATTGCAGTATGGTCAGTATAGATAGTGATTGGTTATCCTATCAGATAAGGTCTAAATTTTTCCAGAGCATACACGATTGCTAGTAATTCCTTTTCTGTAGTAGCATAATTAATTTGTGCCTCATTCAAAACTTTACTAGCATAGTGTATAGCATGAAAAACTTTAGATTTCCTTTGCCCTAAGACTGCCCCTATGGCATAATCACTAGCATCACACATGAGTTCAAAACCAAGTGTCCAATCAGGACCAATAATGACAGGAGCAGATATTAATCTTTGTTTCAACAAGTTAAAAGCATTAAGACAATCAGCATCAAATTTAAATGGAGTATCCTTGTTTAGGAAGTTGTTGAGTGGCTTGACTATTTTTGAAAAATCCTTGATGAAACGTCTGTAGAATCCCTTATGGCCTAAGAAGCTCCCGATGCCCTTTACATTTACTGGTGGAGGTAGCTTTTCAATGATTTCTACTTTTGCGTTATCCACCTCAATGCCTTTTGAAGAGATTTTGTGTCCTAAGACTACACCTTCAGTCACCATGAATTGGCATTTTTCCCAGTTTAGCACAAGATTTGTCTTGACACACCGCTTTAGTATGATGTCTAAGTTTTTTAAGCAATCATCATAATAAGACCCAAAGACTGAGAAGTCATCCATGAATACTTCAATGCATTTCTCCACCAGGTCAGCAAAGATAGCGAGCATGCATCTCTGGAAAGTGGCTGGTGCGTTGCACAATCCAAAAGGTATTTTCCTGTAAGCAAAAACACTGAAAGGACAAGTAAAAGCAGTCTTTTCTTGGTCTTCTGGATTCACTGCTATTTGGTTATATCCAGAGTACCCATCAAGAAAACACTAAAATGCTTGTCCTGCCAATCTTTCTAACGTTTGAACCATGAATGGTAAAGCGAAGTGATCTTTTCTTGTTGCCTGGTTTAATTTTTATAATCTATACACATTCTCCATCCAATAACTGTCCTAGTAGGAATCAATTCATTTTTATCATTCTTGACAACAGTCATACCTCCTTTTTGTAGGAATAACTTGTACTGGACTTACCTAAGCACTATCAGATATAGGATAGATCATACCTGCATCAAGGAGTTTCAGGACTTCCTTTCTTACTACCTCTTTCATGGTGGGATTTAGTCTTCTTTGAGGTTGTGTGACTGGCTTGTAATCTTCCTCCATGTGGATCTTGTGCATGCAATATGATGGACTGATACCCTTGAGATCTGACAAAGACCAACCTATTGCTCCTTCATTTTCCTTCAAAACAGAGAGTAGCTTTTCCTCCTCGGATGGGGTTAAAACTTTGCTTATAACAACAGGTTTATTTTTATCATTATCAAGAAAAGCATATTTAACATGAGATGGTAATACCTTTAATTCCAGCTTCTGACTCTCAGTTTTCTTATCCTGTTGTAATGTCTCAGCATCTTTTTCATCTGGCGGTACTGTCTTAGCCAAGTCCAGTTGCCTTGAATATTCTTCACCTTCACTTCTTTCTTTTTCATCCAAGTCATTGCTCATACTTGTTAGAGCTTTTTCTAAAGGGTCTGCCTTTGTGAATAGCTCATGAACAGCTAAAGAAGTTTCTTCTACCATTTCTAATTGAAGACACTGTTGTTTCTCTTTAGGATGTTGCATTGCTTCAAACACGTTGAAACTCACCTCATCATCTTGTATCCTTACCTTTAAGTTACCATCATCAACGTCGATGATTACCTTGGCAGTCTTCATAAAGGGTCTCCCAAGAATGAGGGGTACTTCATCGTCTTCTTCAATATCCATGATTACAAAGTCAACTGGAAACATGAACTTGTCTACCTTGACTAGTACATCTTCAACGACTCCATATGGATATTTCATGGATCTATCAACCAATTGCAATGTCATTCTTGTCGGCTTCACTTCCAGATCTCCAATTCTCTTAAGCATAGATAAAGGCATTAAATTTATGTTGGCTCCTAAGTCGAGTAATGCTTTTCCTACTGGAAGCTCTCCAATTGTGACTGGTATGGTAAAACTCCCTGGGTCTTTGGTCTTCTGTGGCAATGACTTATGAATTATGGGATTGGATCCAGCTTCAAGCTCAACTGTTTCATCTGTAAACTTTCTCTTTTTGGTGAGGAGCTCCTTCATGAACTTGGCATATGTAGGCATCTGCTCCATGGCTTCCACCAATGGGATATTGATTTGAAATCTTTTCATAATGTCCATGAACCTGATGAATTGCCTGTCTATGTCTTTTTTGGATAGATTCTTAGGGTATGGCAGTTCCTTAACCTGAGGTGTTAGTGCATCCTTCCTCTCTTTCTTCTTCTCTTTTCCTCAATTTCCTTATATTTTTCTTCTTCTTCTTTTCTCTCAAGCTCTCCTTCTTCTTCATTCTTTTGATATTTCTTTTCTAGAACTTCCCTTTCTACCACCAGGTTATCACCAATTCCTCTTCCTATTTCCTTACCACTTCTGGTGGAGATTGACTTGCAATACTCTTTTTGTTCATCGAATTGCTTCCTTACTTGCTCTACCTGAATTGCCAGATTTCTGAATGTTGTCTCTATGATTCTCTGGCTAGCATTCATATCCTGCATGAGTCTATCGATCTTTTCTTCGATTCTTGAATTTATGTCATGCATTGCAGCTTCTCCATCTTGGTTTCCCTCGGAGTTGTTGGAGAAATTATCTTGCCCTTCTTGGTTTCCCACATAGTTGACCTGTTCTACTTGAATATCCACATAGGAACAGTGACCATTGGGGTGATCGCCTCCGCAAAAATCACAAATCAACTTTTGGGCTTGACAAGGTTGATATTGCACTGTTTGCAGTTGTTGAGGAAGTGCTTCCAATTGCTTGGTAAGTGCTTTTATTTGTCGTTTGAGAAGCTTTTGCTCTGTCACTAATGCATCATTGGTTTTTGGCTCCAGCAACTCCTTCTTCTGAACCGGCTCCCCCCAATATTGAGCTTGGTTGTTATTTATTGCAAAATTCTCAATTATTGTGAGAGCACGCTCTTCATCCACCGCCAGAATGGTCCCTCCTGCTGCAGCATCTATGTAAGACTTTGAATCAGGTTTGAGTCCATCGCAGAAGATGTTTAGTTGAGCAATGTCATCAAAACCATGATTTGGGCACTTTTGCAGCAAGATTTTGAATCTCTCCCAGGCTTCACATAGTGGTTCATCTTCTCCTTGCCTGAATGTGGAGATATTTGTATTTGCTTGAATGTAGCGTGATATTTGAAAGAATCTTTTTAGAAATTTATCTTCTACCACGCTCCAATTGCTCAGACTCTGACTAGGATGCAGTTTCAGCCACTCCTTTGCCTTACCTGTTAAGGAAAAGGAAAATAATCGTAAGTAGGCTGATTCTAAATCTTCTTCCTCAAAGCCCATAACACCAATTAATTCATAAAAAGTAGAAAGATGTGTATGTGGATCTTCGTGATCCAATCCTGTGAATTGGTACGCACTGATGATGTTTAAATGAGCAAGCTTTATCTCCAAGGACTTCGTTGTAGCTGATAGAGCTATACTTGAGTAATGCCGAGGTCCTTGGTACATGACATAGTCTCCTAAGACTCTCTTCCTTGGTTGTACTTCAGCCATATTTTTTTTTTCTTATTTACTTCTCCTTTGTCTCCTTCTCTTAAATCAAGAAAACTTGAAAAAAGTTAAGTGTGGAAGAGAAAATAAAAAAACTAAAAATAAAAACTTTCCTAAAATCCTACAAATAAAAATAAAAATCTTAAAAAATAAAAAATATATATACAACTTGATAGAATTGACCTCCCAAGTCTTTAAAAATTGATACACCGTTCCCCGGCAAAGGCGCCAAAAATACTTGTTGAAAATCTGGCAAGCGTACCAAATTCCCAGCAGTATAATAGTAAGTAAGAGTATCATATCCACAGGGAATGGTTCAATTTATAAGGATTAGTGGTCACAACTATCAAGTAAGAGCGTATAATTGTTGGTTGTAGAGAATTGCAATAATAAAATAAAATTGAACTTGAAGTGAGAAAGATAGAGATAGTTACTTGGACTAGGATTGAACTTCGTATCATCGCACCCCTTTCATATGTGAATCTCAATAATATTTATGAATTTATTATTATGATACCTTAGCCAAACTATATTATTTTACCCTAGTGTCCTAGCGATAAAATACTCAGAAATAATCCATGCTGGTTCTCCAAGCGACAAATTACCCAGGTTTTAAAGATCTGCTTTTCCGTTTATTAAAACTATCAGTTCGTTCTATAGCTCGATCCCATAGTGACTACTTTGAGTACTTTTACCAATCAGAGTTCAAGTTTCCTATGTCTAGGCTCCCCCAAACTCGCTATTGATTTCACAAAACCATTTACCAATGCATCTTATAAAATCAACCTATAACTCCGACACACAGGCGGAAGCTACGCATTAAGCAAAGCATAAAAATACCGATATCATAAAAATATGGATTCATAAATATTAATGAGAATTCACATACAAGCGGGGATTGAATCAACTATGTTCAATCCTATTGGAGAGTTTAGCTATGCATGGTAGCCATTACAACCCAACGGAGAAACTGTCACACTTTTCTCCCGCCCTAGCTTCTGCTCTGTCGTCTCTCTAAAAGCTACTTTGATCTTTGTAAAAGGTTCTATTTATAGAAGTTGGAAAGCCATATGAAATCTGGAAGGAATCTGATTTGAAATCCTTTAAAAAACTTATTAGTATTCCTGCGCTTCATCATGCGCTCAACGCGTTTTAAAGCGCAGGTTCCAGAATGACATTTTAATGTTGCGCTCCACCTACGCTCAGCGCAGGTGGAGCGTGAGTTACGTTCCAGCTTTCCTTGATTCTCTCTTTCTCAGCTTGATCTCTTCCTGATCTTATCCTTGTTTGATCTGTTTTCCTTATTTCCCTCTTTTTAGCTTGATCTTGTGTTGATTCTATCTTAAATTTGAATTTAGAATTAAATCTGCAGAATCGTTATCCAAATAATTGTTGATCTTATCCTAATCAGCTGCTATTTAAATCCTTAT